>RJWM01000931.1:153633-179143 GCA_004363535.1 Dasyprocta punctata
CCGTGCTCACCACACCCCTGTGCGATGACAGCTTCCGTTCCTGCTTCTATATAAGCTGTAAACACTTCCGCAATAAACGATACTTGATCGGAACTGCTCGACTTGTATCCATTTCTCTCTCCTCTTGCCCTGCCCCCATCCCCCATCCCGTCTCTCCTCCAGGCGAGACCCATGAGTTGATCCGCGGGCCGGATCAGTAGAGTACAGCCCTGAACCCTGCTAGCAGCTAGTGTGACAGGTACTCTTGCCTGGTGTTAATGGGGAGGCAACTGAAAAGTCACCCTACAACAAGTCAGATTTTTGTATCTTTGACTCAGCAATCTCACTTTCAAAGAATGTGTCCTAGGTGAACAGAGATTTGCATATAAAGATGCAAACACTTCAGCATTCAGTACAAAATGGACAGTATATAGTATGCAAATTAACTGTTCCAAAAGAGTAATATTAAATATGAAGTATGATTTTAAAAAGTAATATGGCCCATCATGCTGTCAATAAACTCTTCAATGGTTTTAAACAAAATGGAAAAAATGTTCAGAATATAATGTTAAGTGGGAAAATACAAATGTAAAAACATATAACCAGTGTCATAAAAAATGTTTAAAATGTAAATTTTTCGAGTACAAAACCAGGTAGAAGCAAAAAGATCAAAATGGTACTTCTAGATTATGGAATTATAGGCAACTTTTACTCTTAAAAACTTTCTCTCTCCTTCCTAAAAATGAGAAGGTACTGCTTTCATAAACAGAGGGAAGTACGTAGAAACAAGTTTTAGTAAGATAAGCAGGTGGAGTTCACAAACATGGTTTTTATTTTGTGCTGTGGGGGCATACAATTGATATTAATTAGTGTTCTTGGCCTTCCTAAAAGGAATGGAGAAACTGAAGCAAAAGTTTGCTAAGCCGTACATAAAATCAGCTTATGACACAGGCAATACTTCACCTTCCATGCATGGATTCGACTTTCGACTCCAGTTTTGCCCTCCCTATGTTATTACTGTCTCTCTGATCTACAGAGGCTCCTAACCTCACAATTTCTTGTTCTGTTGACTCATAAGCTCCTGGTCCTTTTTTAACTTGTAAATTGAAGGGTTGGACTAGATGACCTCAAAGACCCTTTTCGATTGTAAAGCCTCACCATTCACAACTGCCTTGTACCCAGGAAATACATACATTTGATGAGGGAAAAAATTCATCAACATATAGACTCAAGCAGCAAGGCTAATCCCAACATCTCCTTTCACTTCCACGGTCTCAAACAATGCTTCCTTTTAAAGGCCTCCCCTTAATTTTCCACCGAATCCATTAAGAATGGCTTGGGACCTTGTCAACTATTTTTTCCATTCGAAACCACAGTACGTTTATATTTTATAGCTTCAGAAATAAAGGAAGTCGTGCTGGGAGGAGTAAGTTCAGATTGGGAGGAAACCCAAGATACAAAAAAACTATCAGTCTGGAATTTCTATAGAGGAAATTTAATAGAGATAAAGACAAAGTTCAGCACTGAGATCTCAAAATGGCATGGAAATGATTGCGCTTAACAGTAGCACAACACACACAAAGTTGTGATTTCAGTGAGTCAAGTATGAACAACTGTTGAGGGAAAAAAACCTACCAACTTTTGTTTTGCTTTTATTAAAAACTAAGTGGAGTGTGGAAAAGGAATGGAGGTTACTGTCGGCCAGCATTGTAGACTGCATACTGTACTGCTCTGAGAGCCCCGCTCTAAGAGGACCATTAACACAGTAAATGAGGGCAAAGGACTCAGAAGTTGGCAAGCAGATTTAAAACTGTCAAATCAGAAACCACTGATGAAAAAAAGAGTATTTAGTCCAGGAAACAGAGAACCAACGAAAGGATGGCAATCTCGATGACTATGGAAGCCCCAAAGAGTCAAGTAAATGAGGGAAGTTGACTGGTAGGGACTTGGCAAAATGAAGAGTCTATTTACCGTCTAAGGGAGATTACCAGCATCAGAAATGTATGCTATGCATCCACAAATCTTCAAACATCTGAAGAACTGCCACAGGAAACAGGAATAGACTTGTTCTATATGGCCCTAAAGGATGACATTTTTAGGGAGGCAAACCACACTTCAATCTAAGGAAAAGTCTCCCAGAATCCAGAGTACATGTTGAAATGGGCTGCCAAAAGATGGTGACATCACTGTAAGAATTCACATGGAAACCCAGGTGTGGTGGCACATGCCTGTAATTCCAGCACTAGGGAGGCTGAAGCAGGAGGATAGCTATAAATTCAAGGTCAGCCTTGAACTACATGGGGAGACCATGTCTCAAAAAAGAAAAAAAAATTACATGGGGACAGGTTAGTAAATATTACTAACCAGTTCAAGAATTCTGTCACTTTCTACCTTGGTCAAATAACCAAGTTCAGTTTTCTTTCCTATTTCCTCTTGAAAAAAAGAAATATGTTAATATTTACCCTCCCATCTCTCAGTGACTAAAGAGCAAAATCTGTGTAAGAAAAATGTGGGACGAAGAAGGTATCACAGTGCGAGCGCGCCTGCCTAACATGCATGAAGCCCTGGGTTCAATCCCCAGCACCCAAAGAGAGGGGAGGGGAGTCAAAGGGGAGAAGTAGACTATACAGAATGACAAAGAACTTAAATAGCCATTCTTATAATCTACCATTATAATTGTTTATGTGCCTCACCATTTGGATGCAAGGAAATATTTCCAACCTATTCCATTTTTTTTATTTTTCCTCCCTCAAAGTAACAAGATGTTGGAGAAAAGGGTTAAACTGATGACAACATGAGAGACTATGATAACAGTGAAAAATGTCAACAAAGCAAATATCTGGGATGTTAATCATTAATGTCACTGACTAGACTACAACGTATCAGACCCAGTCAAATGGAGGAATATACAAAAGTATTGGGGGGGGGGGTGTTGTGACACTCTAGGGTAGGCATGGGCAAGCTGCAGTGGCTGCCTGGCTTTGTAAGTAGAGTGGCCTGGAGCACAGCCTTGCTCACGTGGTAGGGATTACACAGAGGTGCTACCACACACAGTAGGTTCGGTTATCTATGACGCAGATGCTGCTTTCACTATGGCTCATCCTCCTGCGGCTCCATCCTGGGATCTGAATGGATCATGTGGACACCTCTGAGAAATACCCTACACCGTACACCATGACCTAACCACAGAAGAGATTGCTTACTCTGAGTCTCCAAATTCCTCTTCTACTTGCAAGATTACAGACCTTTTAAATCCTGCTTCTCTTCAACCTAATTATATTACCCAAGACACCTGGAAGGCTGAACCTGTAAAGGCGCACTGGCCCGGTCTGCACGGGAAACAATGGAGGGTACTTACAGGTGAGCATACCTCTCCCCACTGAGAACTCAACCCCACCTCCCTGAGATTTGCTATTTTCATGGAACCTTTCTTTCCTCTGACTTTAGCTGCCTTTTCATCACAGGCTTTCAAAAGAAAGTTACCAAAAATTAGGGAGGAAAAAAAAGAGAAAGAAATACGTTAAGAGAAATTCTCTGAGCTGAGCTTCATTTGGAGCAGAAATCAGTAGGCCTGATGAAAGGTCCCTGCTTCAGACTGCTGGCTTCAGTCGGAAGTAACCAGGCAGCCACGCACACCCTCACAGGTGGCGGGAGCTTCACTTGGCTCCCGGCTCTGCCTTAGGCAACCCCAACACCCATTCTCCGGAAGGCGGTCACTAGTCGAAGCTCCACAGGGCCAGCTGCCACTGCCTCCCACGGGCCACCCCTCAATGCCACTCACCTCACAGCTGGCCCCATATCCTGAGGACATGGCCAGACTCCTGAGGGCTTCAAACCCTCTGTCTCAGCACGCTCTCTCCCATAGAAAATTCATTTCTCTTTCTAGCCTGTTTGGTCAGTCTTTACACACAGGTGAAAACTCACAGACCTAAATCCTAAGCGATTCCAACTACACACCCAATATATTTAATAGGTTTTTTTCCCCTAGAAAACTAAGAGATGAGGGAATGAAGACACAAATTTATCAAGCATTCTGTTAAGAAAGCTCCTCTCATCTAAGGTTATTAATATACATTTCAAGAACGTTCAAGGGCTACAATTCTACTCCTCTTGCAGAAAACATTGAGGCTAGCTTCTCACAGTCACGGTCGTATTTACTCCCCAGGCTGCCCACAGGCAAGGGATCAGGAAATTCCCACAGGATGAGGTATTTTTAACGCACCAGAAAGAGTTTAGGAACACAGCCGCGAAGCGGTCGAGGATGCCTATCTGCGCTCAGGACTATCACTGCCCCAACGCACTACCGCCCCGACCGTGGACAGTTACACAGCAGTCACCGGGCCAGAGGGCAAGGCTCACTGATGGGCGACATATGGAAAAGTGCAGGCAGCCTGAGGGACTGCCACACGCTAGGATTTAAAAAAAAAAAAAAGAAAGAAAGAAAGAAAGAAAAAGAACCCTCTCCCCTCCCCGGGATGGGGGTGGGGGGACCCGGCCTTCAAAAGCGAAGCTACCTAAATTGGAAGAACGACAGGCCGAACCGGAGAGAAGAAATGCTGAACATACCTCTCAAATAAATAACATATGGGAAAGAAAATACAGAGCCGTGGTGTTCCCCGTTTCCTTCTCCACCAAAGGAACCGGACCAAGAGGACCTGATGAAGACTTCAGAACGTTTAAAATAAAACAAACGAGTGGTAGTCCTGGCCGCGGGGAGGAATCCCACCAAATTCTGGTCTGCTGAGGGACACAGGGAGCTGAGAAGGAGCGAAAAGTGGGCACGAGAGAAAGCAGCACCCCAGTCCCGGCTCGCGCCCAAGGGCTCCGGCCTGGGACCGTCGCCTGGCACGGCTTGGGTGCGGACGGGCACCCCGCATGCCCTCTCCCGAGCCCCAGGAGCACCGAGCAACAGCACCTGGACCCCTGGACAGGAAGTGGTCTTCAAATAGAACAGGCGGCAAGCTCAAGAGAGCGAGCCCGGGGAAGGGTGGCTGCAGGCGGCTGTGTGTGGAGCAGCCGGACAGAGGTGGAGTGTGCACGGGGAAACGGGGGGCGGCCGGCCGGACAAACGTCGCGACAGGAGATGCTCCCGTGGGCAGCAGGGCAGCGCCGCGACACAAGAGGGCGGAGGGCTGCGGGAGCCGAGATGCGGGCGGGCGGAGGCGCGTCCCGGGACGGGGCCGGGGTCGGCGCTCCCCACCCGGCCAAGGCCTCGCGTCCTGGGCTAGGTCCCGCGGCGCGGAGCAGGCCTACTCGGTTCTGCCGCCGCCGCCACCGCCGCCGCCTGCCCGGCCCGGTTCCTGCCCACCGCGTCCCCGGCGCTCACGCCCTCCCCTGACCCTCCCGGACCCGCTCCCCGTTCCTCAGGCTCCCGCGCTGCCCGGAGCCCTACCGGCTTCCAGTTCAGGGGCCAGCCGCCGCTGCCGTAGCCGTGGCCGCTGCCGCTGCCGCTGCTGCCGCTCCCGCCGCCGCTACCGCCTGCGCGAAACTCGGCTTCCCAGAAGCCGCTCTGGCCGCCGGCCGCGCGCCTCCCAGGCCGCGCCGGATCCGCCGCTCCCCCTGCCGGCTGGCAGCCATTTCCGACAGGCGACTGCGGAACTTGCCGAAGTGCGCCAGGCCGGAAATGGCCGAAGCGGTGTGAGCGAGTCCGCGGGAGGGGGCGGGAACGTTCGGGGCTTTGCCGACTGCGCTCGAAGGCCGCTGCGGGGCTCACGGGGTCGAAGCCGCAGGGCCAGCGCGGGGGATTGTGGGAAGCCCGGGGCTGTGCGGGCGGAAAGGAGGCTTGTGGGCGGGGGGGGGGGCTCTCGCTTCGCCACCCGCGACCCGCAAGTGACGCCGCCCCGCTGGCTCAAGAAACCCCATCCGCGACGTGCGAAGAGAATGCTCCGTGCTGGACAGTAGTGGAACTAGGGCCCCCTCCACTTCAGCAGGGTCGCAGGAGGCCTCGAGCCAGCGGGGTGACGGTCAAGTCACCCCCTCCCCAGTCTAAAAATAAACCCACCCCGGAAGCGACCCTTCCTAAATGAGGTGCCTGGAGTTTGGAAAAAGGCAGGATTGCATGTATGGATGCTTAGCCAAAAATAATCCCAGGACTTTGCAAAAAACAACAGGATAACAGGCTGTGTGGGTTAAAGGAGAAAAAGGCCACTGTTAAAATTCCTAAGAGCCAACCCCTATGAACCCAAAAGTGCACAACTGCTAACCACAAGGAACTCATAACTCTTTCTGTCCGCGGTTGGACATCAGGACAAGACCCCTCCGATGACCGTAGCAAGGGGTTGGGTAGGGGTGGAGGGAGGGCAGCTTACCAGTCTTGAAAGAGACAGCTGCTCACTATTGTTAATTTAGGATTGAGTTATAACCATCTTTTAAAATGTATAAGTGCTGGATAATCTAGGATCAAATTTTTTTTTTCAGGAGTTTTAATCCCCAAAGGACAGAGTTTTCTCCCCAGGAAGCCCCAGACACAAAGCCAGGTTGGCTCAGGTCCCTGTGCTTGGGTGGTCTGGTACTTTAGGAGGACTGCACCCCAGAGCTCCACAGCTTCCGACCCATGGCCCTGTTGGCCCAGAGTTTAGCTAGGAGGCTGAGAAAACAAGGAAGGCTGGCTGGATTCCCACCCAGGACAGCTTGGGTTAAGGATTCCATTTACAAAATGAAAATGCCAACAACCTGTCTCCTAAAGCACCCGCCTCATCTCTCCATCCCCAAATCTGCCCTTCTTTGTCTCTGAGCCTTTTCCTTTCTTTCCTGACATCTTGTTACTCTCCCCTCTCCTATTCCCCCATCACATCTACCTCTTCCTTGCCTCTTGCCTTTGTTACTATAAATAAACATACCCTTTGAAAGGCCGGCCATCATTGTGTATGTACAAAAACACAACTTTTACCAGTTTTTTTGAGGAGAGCCAGACCAAGGAGAAGCAAACTCTACAAACCAGAAGCAGTCCAGAAAATGAAAATGGGGAAACTGTGATCCACACAACAAGAACTATTTTTTCTGTATCTCTTTACTCTAGAGAGCCCCTACCCTGACAGCTCGTCTGCTGGGCTGGCCTCCAGCGGAGTGTGGCAGCAGCAGGCAGCAGCCTGGCAATGTGGGAGGAGACCCGGCAGGAGCCAGGGAAGAATTTCCAGGTGTTGGTTCACCTCCACACTGGCTGGACATGCAGATACCTGCTTCCTAGAGGAGTCAGTCATCATACGCGTAAAGCAACTTAACAGGTCGCTGCACCTAAGGCCGACTTACTTGATTTTAACAATAACCTGGCATCACGAAGAAATGGGTATTTACCAGAAACTTGGAAGAGCCACAACTTCACTGTCTTCTTGCTGCTTCCACCTGCTGCCACGAATCACTTGCACCTGCAACAGATCCCTTGCCACAGCACTCCAGTCCTGGTTTTCCTGTGGGCCTCCAGATAGCATCACAGCATCATCATCCTATTAGTGCATATTTTATGAATACTTAATTGCCAGGCAATAAGCTACACCCTTTACATGCACAATCTTATTTCAATCTTACTGGGAGGTATCCATCTTTAGACAAGGTACTGAAACTTCAAGAAGCTACACGATTCAGGTGCAAGTCCACAGTTTTTGGTGCAAAGCGCAGATGGGCTCAAAGTCTCCTCTAAACTCAGTAATTTTTGTTGTTGTTGTTGTTGTTGTTGTACTGCAGGTTAAACCCAGGACCTTTGCAGTGAGCTGTATCCCCAACCTTTTTCAAAACTTTGAGCCACAGTGTGACTACATTGACCAGGCTGGGCTTGAACTTGCCATCTTCAGCCTCAACCTTCCAGGGTTCTGGGATTACAGGGGTGCACCGTCATACCTGGCTTCCTTACTCTTTTTACATTTTTTAAGCACTGGGGATTAAACCCAAGGCCTCATGCATACTAGGAAAACGCTTTACCACTGAGCCACATACCCAGCCCTTTTTATTTTGAGACAGGTCTCACTGTGTTGGAAAGGCTGGCCTCTGATTTGCCATCCTGCTGCCTGTTTCAGGCTTCCAGGCAGCTGGCTCCCAGGTAATGACCCCACCTCTGGTTCTATTTGCAGGTTCTGATTATCTCACCTGGATGCTAAACTCAATATGTCTCACACCGAACCCTTACTGTCTGTGAATGTCCTTGTTTATAAGGTTTCTAGCATCTTTACTAACTGAAGATCTAAACTGGTATCACCTTTACCTTCTCTCTTTACACCCACATTCAGTTTCCAAGAGTTAAAACCTTGACCTTATGGTCTCTACCATCCATCTTTTGCAGTCTCACACCTACTTCACTGCTTCCTCCCCTGGACTGCTGGCTCAGTACCAAAATTCCTGGCTTGAAAAAGACGAACATATTCACGGTATCTCTCCTTAAGAAAGAAGCCAATGCAACAGGACACACAATGAAGCTAGTTTTTATTGGTCATCCCATATTGGAAGTTTTATGGCATTTATTTTGCTATTTTTGATTTTGGAACTTAATTTAAAATGAAGTTGTCATTTGACAGTCAAATGTAGAGGTCATTATCAGCACTAAGAAATTCCGGAAGAGCGGAATCTACTTTGGTTTGCAACAGCAGGAACGCATGCGTCTTCTCTCCATATAATTATAGGGACCCAACATCAAGTCTCCAGCTCTTTTCTTTCAACTAATTTTAAATTCCTAGCAGACAGACATGATTGCCCTAGCTTGGGTCACATGCCCTAGATCAGTCAACTTTGGCTAAGCAGCAGATCATCCAAGACTAAATATGACTACTGGGAGCCTTGCCTATAAAAGGGGCTTATTCCCAGAAGAGAAAAGAAAATAGAGGCCACACACAGGGAAGCGAATAAACCCATGAGAGACACAGGGAGAACCCTCAGAGTATTTCAGCTCTTGCTATGGTTTAGATCTGAAATATCCCCCCTGAAAGCTCATATGTTCAGAGGCAGTGCTTTTGGAAAGTGTTTGGATCATGAGGGCACTAACTTCATTAGTGGATCCTAATTTGATGACATTATTGGGAGTTAATGAAAATATGAGGCAGGTCTACTTAAAGGAAGTGGAAGATGGGGGTATGGCCTTGGGGACTATATCTGGTCCCTAGCTGGTTCCCTTGGGGCTCTCACCCTCTCTGTTTCTTGGCGCCTATTATGGTTGATACATTGTTTCAACTTGAGAAGTTTAGAAGTTTAACTGAGAGACTCAGCAGGGAGCCTGGATTCTTACTTTGTAAATATCCTCATCCTGTGCAAAGGAAGGCAAGGAGATTTGTGAATGCTACACCTGTCCTAAAGTAGGGGGTGGCCTGTGTACAATAAAAGGGAGAAAAAGAGGCTTGGTATTTCTTTTTTTTTTTTTGGCACCAGGAATCCAACTCACAACCTCGTGCCTGCCTGAGCCAAACTCCCAGCCCTAGTTTTTTGAAACAGGGTCGCACTATGTAGTTCAGGCCAGCCTTGCGCTCATGCTGTAGCCCAAGCAGGCCTCGAACTCATGATGCTCCACCTACCTCAGCCTCTTCTGTGCTGGGATTAAAGGCATGCGACACCACACCCGGTTTAAGAGGCTTGCTCTTGCCCCTTTCACTCTGGCTGTTTTTTGCTCTGGCTGCTGCCTTGAAGTGTTGCCCCCGTGCCATGCCACCCTGCCTTGGACCAACTGATTATGGCCTGAAACCTCCAAAACTGTAAGCTAAATAAACCTTTCCTTCCCTAATTTTGGGTGTTGGATATTCTGTCTCAGCAAGGAGTGAAAAGTAACCAAGCCAGCTCCCATGGGATAAGCAACCTTGTTCCACCATGCCCTTCCATCATGACATCTGAACCTCATCACAGGCCTAGAAGCAACAGAACCAATTGACCATGGACTGAACTGTCTGAATCCACAAGCCAAAATGAATCCTTCCTTAACTTCTTGAGTATTTTGGCAAAAAATGGACAAACACAGCTTTGGTCTCTGCATGCCCTGCTGTCATCAGATGTCCATGAGATTGCATATGGAGCCTTATCATAAAATATATCCTTTGGGAAAAAAACATTATTTAATGGGCTGGGGATTTAGCTCAGCGGCATAAGCACTTGCCTGGCAAGCGTGAGGTCATGAGTTTGATCCCCCGTACAAAAAAAAAAAAAAATATATATATATATATTATTCAAGCTAACATGGATAGTTTTCTATTCCTGACAACCAAACATGCTGACTAAAGTTCTAATACTCTTCCCTGAAAAAAACTGAGTAGTTATTGTGTGCCAGTCACTGCTCTGAACACTTGTTATATTCTATGATTTATCTAAAATGAATCATTTCCACCCCTGCTGTCTCATGTGTTTGGAAGGTAATTGATTAATGGGGCATTTTACTCATCAATGGACCCAACCATTGATGAATTTAGTAGCTGAATGTTGCTAGGAGGTGGGCCTGGTTGGAGATGGGTCACTGGGCACTGGGGCCTGACCTGGAAAAGTGCATTCTTGACATGAGCTCCTTCCTTCTCTTTTTGCTTCCTGCACACTATGACTTGAGCAGCTTTTTATACACCAGGCTTCTTTATACACCAGGCTTCTTTGCCGTCTGTTTCTGCTTTGGAATCAGCTGACCACAGACTGAAACAGTGAGCCAAATAAATGTCTCTCCTTTAACTTATGGATATTGGGTATTGTGTCCCAGGGACAGGAAAGTGACTGTGGTATCACATATTACCTCCTTTAGTCCTTTAACAAGACAACCATGGTTATTTCCACTTCACAGATGAGGAAGCAGAAGCCCAGAGAGGTTAAGTAACTTGCTCCAATCACACACCTGGTAAGTGGCAGTGCCAGGTTTTGGACCTATGCAGTCTGACTCCAGGAGAGCCTGAAATATTAACAACTATGTGATACTATAGTTAAGAAAAATACTAGTAGCATTGTGAATTGCATGCTGCATTCATGGATTTGATTAAAACATTTGATTTGTTAAATGAGTTCATATGCAGAAATGATACAAAAGATTGACTGTCTAGAGAAATTGGTAAGCATTTAAGTTTTTCACAAGGGTCATAGTTGGAGTTGTAGGTGTCAGAGAAATATAAATGCATGGTGTAACAAAATCATACTAAATAAAACTGTGTTGTTTTACTGGGAAAATTATTTTATAGATTTCAGGAAAAAAATGCTCTTTGCAGGAGGAGGTTCTCACTGATTTATTGTTCCTAAAATCTTTAAAATACAGCAGAGGCCAGGTATGGTGGCATATGGCTGTAGTCCTGGCACTCAAGAGGCTGAGGCAGGAGGATTGTTGTGAGTTGGAGGCCAGCCTAAACTATACAGTGAGACCCTGTCTCAAAAAATAAAATAAAATAAAATAAAATACAGCAGAACAGGGTTTTAGTCCTATGGAAGGTGAAATTGATGACAGAAGTTCGTAAGCCTTAGGGAGGGAGGTGCCAGTAGTCACTTTGCGTGATGACAGCTGCCAGGCCCAAAAGCCACCAGCAGAGCTTCCAGATCAACCACAGAGAAGCCACTGGTGACCCCCAGCAACCTTCAAAAGGTCTGATTCAGGAATTATCACTGAATTTAATCAGATAAGAACCTGTCCAATCTGTAATGCTTTGATTTCAAAAGAAAGTGCTTATCGCCACTATTTGGGAGATTTTTCTATATATACTTTATTGAGCAATTTTGTGGCTTACAATTAGAACAGTGAGTGACAACTTCTAGATTGGGGTCCAAGACTGTGCTCCTCTTCAGGCTCCCTGTGCCAAAAGGGACAAAAGGTCATCTCCTGAGGCTCCGGGGACAGTACTCATTACCTGCTACAGGGCTCACCCTCAAAGTCCTGACTTTGATGTGTCCTTTTTAGTGGCTGTTTTTTGTCTGGCAAAAGGCTGGGGCAGTTTGGGTGGTTCTCTGATAATTTGTGGTAAGAACACTCAGTTAACCCCAATTCCAAAACAAAGCATAATTTATTGTCAAAAAATTATGTGTGATCTGGGTGTGGTGGTGCACGCCTGAGGCTAAGGAGGAGGACTGTCCTGAGTTCAAGGCCACCCTGAACAACATAGCGAGTTCAAAACCAACCTGAACTACATAGTTAAGACCCTGTCTCAATAAATAAATAAATAAATAAATAAATAAATAAATAAATGTGGGCTGGAGGTCTAACTCAGAGGTAAAGCACTTACCCACCATGCATGAAGCCCTGATGCCAACCACTGAATAAAAAATCCCATTAGCTATGACCAACAGTGGATATCAAAATGGCATCAGCATTTTCTGAGCTTAATCCTAGAAATTCTGCATAATTATACAAATGCTCCTCCCCAAGGCAAACATAAAGGCACCTAACATTTCTGTTGAATTATGTCAGTGATTAATAAAATGTGCTTACTTAGACACAACATGCCCCAACATGGTCTGACTGTTAGGAGGATTTAGTGCAACAGCTATAACCAGAGAAAGAAGTAAAAGTTAGGCAAAGTATTGATGCCCAAGGCCTTCACACTCGTATGCAGCTGTATGACTCCAGGAGTGTCCTTACACCAAAAAAGTTATCCATAGATTCAAAAAAATCAACTGCTCGCTACTTTCTCTTTAAAATGCCTTGCCTGAATGAACCATTCAATTGCAAAATACCACAAAAGTTCTTAACATCAATTAACTTCTTAGCCAACCAATTTAGCTGTAAAATCAAAATGGAAGGCAACAATTTTCAAAAGTAATCACGGCATATACTTTCAAAATACATATAACGTAGCTGGGCCTCGTGGCCCACACCTGTAATCCCAGCACTCTGGGAAGTAAGGTCAGGATTGCAGGTTCAAGCCCAGTCTAGGCAATGCAGTGAGACCTTGTCTCAAAATAAAACAAAAATAGGTATGGGGATATAGCTCAGTGCAAAGGCCCTGGGTTCAATCCCCAGTATCACAAATACACATTCATGTACACACACACACACACATACACACTCACACTCACACACACACACACACAAAGGCTGTCAGCACCATCTGTGAAATATATTAAGGAAAAAGGAAAACTCTGTAAAGGTTCAAGTACCACAATGCATTTGTATGTCTTTTATGTCTGTGTAACTCTGCTGAAATGGTGGTCTATCCTTTTTATTTTGCATTTAATTAGTTTAAATAATAAACATCTAAATATTAGTAGGAACAAAAATAATAGTTTAAATAAACGCATTTGCCAGCTCCATGACTAGCAGCCCAAGGCTACACTTCTATAAAATTTCTATCTCTATGTATCAACCACTTCATTCTCTTCACGTCCTTGGAATGGACTATTGTGTGTTTCTACGTGATTCTCAGTCATTTGTAAAGGTACTAGCACATCCTATGATCTAGCTGAGGAGGTTGCTTTGCTTTGCTTTGCTTCATTTTTGTTTTTGTTGTTTTGTTGTCTTTAGCTGAGTGGTTCTGAGTGACAGTCTGTGGCCCAAGATAGGATGAAGTTCCCAGCAGCCCACTGTTACATGAGAAAAGCAAAGTCCAGCGAGTGAGTTTGTTTTTGTTCTTTTTGTGGTACTGGAGACTGAACCCAGGATCTCACATGTGCTAAGCAGTCTTTCGATCACTGAGCTACATCCCAGTCCTGTTTGTTTGTTTGTTTGTTGTTTTTGAGACAGGGTTTCACTAAATTTTCCAGGCTGACCTCAAATTTTGATCCTCCTGCCACTGCCTCCAGAGAAACTGGGATCACGGGCATGTGCCCCATACCCAGCTCCAACTCACTGAGTTTTTAATAAAGGTAAGTTTATTCAGTTAAAAAGATCCCTTTGAAATTTTTGTTTGTTTGTTTTTGGTTATCCTGGAGATAGCATCAAGACCCTTGCCCTGAGTTACAGACCTAGTCCTTCATCTTTTTCTTTTTTTAAGACAGGTTCTCACTAAGTCACTAAATTGCTCAGGCTGGGCTTGAACTTACAATCCTCTCGCCTCAGCCGCCAGAGTGCTGGGATTTCAAGTGTGTGCCACCACACTTGGCAAAAAGATGTCTTTTATTCTGAAATGATGTCCTTTTCTCTCTTTCTTGCCTGACACAATACTGAAACATACTTATTTTGGTTCCCCCTTTATGGTAATTTTTTTACTGGTCCACTAAATCTAAGAGTAGGATAATTACTAGTCTGTCAAAATGTTATGTTTTACATCTAAAATGTCCCCCAAAGGGTTCATGTATTTAAAGGCTGGCTTCTAGAAGGCGATTGGATCATTAAGGCTCAAATTTCATCAATGAATGAGTCCACTGATAATAATTTGATGGCATTATTGAGAGGTAATGGAAACAGAAGGTGGGGTCTAGGTGAAGGAAGTGGATAATGAGGTGTGACCTTTATCTGGTCCCCAGCCCTTTCCTTGCTGGTTCTCTTTTGCTCTTTCTCTCCTGGTCACTATGAGGTGAGTAGCTTTCCTCTGCCACACTCTTTTGCTTCACCACAGGCAGGCAACCATGGACTGAAGTCTCTGAAACCCTGAGCCAAGTTAAATTTTTTCTCCTTTGTTTGTGTCAGGTATTTGTCACAGCAACTGAAAGCAAACTAACATGCCAACTCTATTACTCTGGCATTTTAAGGCATATAGCACCCACCCCCCAAAAAAATGTTACTGGAAACACTCCTGTGGTAGGCAGCCTCTGCAACCGCCCCTACTGTCTCCACATCCTGGTGTTCAAAACCTTGTGCTGCCTCCGACCACGTAGTAACCAAGGATGGTCTCTGCGACCAACAGAACGCACTGAAAGTGATGATACCAACTCCCAAGGTGAAGTGACACAGGGCACTTCAGCTCCATCCTGGTTGGTCTGTCTCATATTGCTGTGGTAGAGTTAACTGCCATATCATGATAGCACTGTGGGGAGACCCCCATAATGAGGAACTGAGGCACACCTGTGTGATCAGAAGCAGATCCCCCCGCCCATTCAAGCCTACAGATGACTGTTAACCTCATGATAGATCCCAAGCCAACACCACCAGCTAAACTATCACTAATCAGGTGAGGGTTCTTTTTCTCAATTCAGACAGAAATAATGAATTGGCAAAGTACAGCTCTGCTAGTGCCCCTGACATCAGTTAAGGCCAGACACGTTGGTCAACTGCCAAGTGCTGGTCTCTGTTGCTGATCTTTGTTGGCACCAGTCTCTGGATCTCTGCAGGGCTAACAGCTCTTGGCATTTATTGTTGTTGTTGTTTTTAGTCTTCCACTCTATCCACACTACCCAGGCTAAGAATCCCAAGTAGATGGACAGGGCCTTCGGAGCCCACATTACACAAGAAATAAATCAGAGCTAACTGCAGGCCCACTAGAGTGAGGCTTTATTTGAACAGCACGGGGAGGTCAGTACAGCTGAGGGAGCCCTTCTAGACCAATACAAGAAGTATGAGGAGAGTGCTGCTTATATCAGGCCTGTGGTTGGTCTAAATTTGGGTCTGCTGATTGACCCAAACTGGTCTAAACTCCTGCTTTCCAATCCAAGCCTACTGACTGCTCTAAATACAACTCTACTATTCAGTGTACATTTGAGCCTGATGTGATCAGGGCAGCATCTTCCAGGGCAGCTACAGGGCATCTAGGATAGCTGTAGTTGTCATGGAAACAATTCCTCAGAATGGTGGTTCATGCAGGTATATGATTGACAGCTGTCATATCTCTGTGAACACGGTGGGCTGAAACCTGGGAATCTTCCAGGCGGCTAGCCATGATGATCATAGTTTACTGGAGTATGGGAAGGCTGGGGGTGTTAATAACAGGCCTGGAATCCTCTTTGATCTCTGTCAGGTTAGGAACAATTTCCCCATCACTTCTGCATCCAGAGTGGCAGGAGTGGGGAGGGACGCCACAACTGATGACCAAGCTACACCCCTTCTCAAAATGACCCAGTGAGCAACCATGAAGCAACCTCAGCGGTGCCAAGAGGACACTGAGGCAAGAGGCAAGTCATCCCAGTCCATCCACTGGGCCCAATGAGGAGCCGGAGAAGAGAACAGTTAGCCATTAGGCAAACCGGGCTCCCTCCAGGAGAAAAGGGTCAGGTTCTTCTCATGTGTCTCAAAGCCCCCGACTTCCTGCCCCACAGTGACTGTGGGGTGATAAACGTCTGATTTTTTGTTTGTTTGTTTTTGTCTTTTTGAGACAAAGTCACGCTCTGCAGTTAGGCTGGCCTCATTTGGTAGCCCAGGCTGGTCTCGAACTCTCAAGGATTCTCCTGCCTCCAGAGTATTGGCATTCCAGGCATGCATCACCACACCCAGCTCAAATGTCCGCATTTTAAATCACCAAGATTGAAACAATTTGTGATGGAGCAATGCATCATTAATACAGCTCCATATCCTATTTCCAGACAAGTAGTTATCCCCTGGGCCGCTAGGAGCACACTGCAGGAGCTCCCTAGCATGGATTGATGGCTTCGCTGGTGGGGAGAGAGGACCAGCGGACACTGATCCTTATTACCGCAGCTTTGGTTTACTTAGACTTTTTCCTCCTCCCCTGCTTCTCTACTTTTCTCATATTGACCAAAGTACTCGGCAAACTGAATGATCCATCTCTAGCTGGAAAATCAATTCCACAGGTGTATAAGCTTCGTGAAAGAATCATTCTATGTAAATACAGTATTTTATAAAAACTTAGAAATTTGGTAGAGTCCTAACCCCAGCTGTCCAAATCTTTACTAGACCCATGCTTGGCCCTGTAGCAGAGTGTATCTCATATTTCACTGAGAAAACAGAAGACAACGGACATGATCTCCTTTATATACCTTCTTTTGACATTTCTAGCTTGAGACATTTCTAGCTAAGTACATGCACCTTGAGATCATACTCTTAAGTGAAATCGGAGACACAAGTCCAAATATCACATGGTTTCTCTGGTGTGAGGAACTGAAAGTGTAAATAACAACCAAAATGTATAGTAGATGTTAGGAAATGAGAAGAAAATGTTCAAATGAGAAAGGGAACCGGGGAGGGGGGAAGGAGAAAGGAAAGAAGGGACAAGAAAAAAAAAAAAGAAAAAATGGAAACAAAGCTCTTGTAAATAAAGAGGGAAAGAAGGGTTGAAGAGAGGGAAGAGGACTGAGGAAAAAAAGAAGAATCAAAATATATCATGTACAGGTACAAACTCCCTAGGATGGACATGGTCGTTATGTATTATCTAAAACGTACCAATAAAATAAAAAGTTTGAAAAAATAAATTCTTTCTATCTGTAAACCTATCTGTAAGTACTGAGGTTAAAAATATATATATATTATGTTAGCATACGTCAGAGTACCTCTGAGGGATATAAAACATTATTCTTTAGGGAGCTACCTTGTTGTGACACTAATTATGGAAGAAGAGAACATGGATTAGCATAAAATTAGAAAAAAAAGACGCCGAAACAGATACATTTTAAAAAGTCCAAGAGTGTGGACACTGGAGTAAGGAGGGAAGATGGGGCTCCAGTCAGTGGGGGAAGTTGGAGCTCGAGAACTGCGATAGCTATGATCGGACTTCACTTGTGTCGCTAAGGGTATAAAATCCTCCAGCCCTTCAGTAATATCGGTCACACGTGCAAATGCTTTGTGCGAGTGAATTGGGAAGCGATCAAGGCAAGAAAAAGAGGTGGTGGGCGTAAGTTTCTCCACAGGCCCAGCATGGGACCAAGGAATAAGAACAGCTAGGGGAGCTGAATTAGAAGTGAGATGAAGAATTTAAAGGCAGTAGACACTCAAAGAAATCCTAAGAAGATGAGTGTCAAGGAATTCAAAGAAATCAGATTGAACTTTCCAGGGGATGCAGAAAGGGAATTTAAGCCAACATTACTGGAACCTTAACAAGAATGTTACCTTAGGTGACATCTGATTACTTAGTCTCAGGTTCTCCTTTCATCTGTTCTGGCCTTTGGCAAACGGATGTCCTTACTTCCTTTCTAAAACATTTTTAGAATGTGATTTAATATCCTTCCTTTAGATTTTGCCCCATGACTTATTGTCTTTCTGGTACCTATACTGCAGAACTGGCATCCTCCTCACTACAGAGATTTTCCTGCCTCTGCTTGAGAGACTCATGGCCTGGCTACCCCATCTTACACCGTGGGTTTTGAATCCAGGAAGAGTTAGATTTGGGTCCTTGTTGGAAGTATTGTAGAGATCATCCCGATAACGCATAGGAATTGTTAGTGCAGTGCCCAGCACAGTCAGCCCTCACTCTATCATCCTCATCACTCCCCGAAATTCTTAAAAGAGCAATGGTGTCTGTGTCCTCTTCCCCTCCCGCTACTCATGCTTTAATCCCCTGGCTCCCACCAACCTACTGGCACTGTTCACATTAGGGAAACCAGTGACTGCCTTATTCACAGGTCTTTTCAGGCCTCCCTTTGGAACTTTTCCACAGAACTTATACACCCGTTTACTTGCCTTTATTTTAGGTCTTGCTATGAGGTTCAGGCTGGCCTTGAACTCGTGGCCCTCCTGCCTCAGCCTTCCAGAGTGTTGGGATCACAGGTGTGTACCACCACACCTAGCTTGCTCACCTTCCAGAAATGGCCATTTTTCCTTTACGCCATAGTTCTCTCTCACCATTTTCTCCTTTCCATTACTGAGTGTTAAGTCTCCTCCCACTTGGCACGTGCCAGGGGAACACATCTGTGACTTCAGCAGTTGAATCTCCATCTATAACCTCCAAATGTTCCTCGGACCTCTTGAGCCAAGCTGCCCCCTGGAGAGCTTGCACAAACCCAGTCATCCAAACCAAATGTATCCAAGTTAACAAAATCATGATTTTTCTCCACCTTCCCCAACTCATTCTCTTCTCCAGCCTTCACTTCCTCAGCTCACGATGTCACAATTTAGCCAGTTTTCCAAGCTGCAGACACTGGCTATTATCCATCCTGGCTCCCTCAACTGCCACAGCCAACAGGCTATCAGAGTCTGACAGTGGCACCATGAGAATCTACGGCTCCCCTCTGACCTGCGTGACTGCACTGAACTTCAGAATCTGTGGGCCTAGGTTCAGATAGTAACTGTGTCATAATTTGTTTTTCATTACTTGGGATTAAACCCAGGGCCGTCTCATCAAGCTACATCTCCATCCTTGTTTGTTTTTGTTTTGTTTTTGTTTTTGTTTTTGAGACAGGATCTCGCTGAATTGCACAGGTGGGCTTGAACTTGCAATCCTCCTGCCTCAGGCTCCCAGAGTGCTGGGATTACAGGCCATACACTACCATGCCTGGATTGTCATAATTTACCAGGACTGCTTTTGGCCAAGTTATTTAATCTCTATGGCCTCAGGTTTTTGTGATAATTAAACGAGATACCACATGAGAATGGCTCACATTCAAGAAACATTTCTCTGCATCTCCTTTCTTCTGGGTTTTCACCACCACCTGGGGTAAGACAATGTCCATTCACTTCACTGGTTTGTCTTACCCTTTGTCCTCTAAATTGTCCTAGAACTCATTTTTTAGGGCAAACAAGAAAAAAAAAGTCTGGTATCAACTTGTGTCATAAAAATCTTCACTATTTTCTTTTTTCCAATAGAACAAACCCCAATTCCTTAACACAGTGAGAAGTTCCAAGTGTTTTTCTGGTCCCTTCTTCCCCAGCCTAGTTACTCCAAAACATGGGCCGTTCCCCAGCCACTTTGTGTCCACACCGGCTAAATCCTGTGCCTGTTGATCCCTCTGGTTGTAATTCAGTTTCCCACATCCAAGCTCTGTCCAACTGGCAAGCATCTTTATCCCTCAAGACCGCACTCAAAAGCTGTCACTTCAGGGGTGACACCTGCTCTTAACTGGTTTGAATTTTCACAAAATCTCTTCCACCCACACCCACGCCCATAAAGGGGGAGGGGGATGAACAATAAAACAACCAGGGACGTGGCAAAATGTTACCCAAAAATTAGTGAATCTAGTTAAGGATAATTTCAAACTTAATAGAAAGTTGCACAATGCTATATAATTCAGGCAAGTGTTTTGTAAATTTTAAATTATTTCAAAAGAAAAGAAAATGATGCAATCTAACCATGAGGAAACAATCAAGCAAACCCAAATTGAGGAACCTTTTTACTACACAAGTGGCCTACATTGTAAAAAGGTCGATATCCTGAAAAACAGAAAAAAGGGAAGGAAGGAAGGGAGATAGGGAAAGAGAAGTGGGTAGGGAGGAAGGGAAATTGAACTAAATCCAACCTGTAGTTCAGGCTGGATGCTAAATTAGAAAAATATTGGTATAAAATGTATTATTGGAAGAGAAATAGTAAAATCTGAAAATGGATTTTCTTCTCTTTTTTTGGTACTAAGAATTGAACTCAGAGCCTTCACACTGACCTACACCTTCAGCCCTTTTTTTATTTATTTACTTACTTATGTACTTATTTTTGAGACAGGATCTTGGGAAATTGCTAAGTGGCCCAGGCTGGGCTTAAACTTGTGACTCCCTCTTTGGGAGACGTCTGTCCCAAAGGCCACATGCGCTAGGAGGGACGGCAATCTCCAGCCACTCTGCCTGTGCTCAGGGGAAACCTGTGTTGAGCTGAGAAGTTCAATCCACAGAGGAAGGGTAAGAAACCTGCATTGGCCTTGGGCCCAAAGCCACTGCTCCGAGCAGCTTCCACAGCAGTAAACCTGATCTTTTAATCCCCATCTGACTCTTCTGCCCGTGTCATCTGGTTCCGGACTCCGGGACTCGGGAAGCAGCAGGCCCTCTGAGGATCCAGCAGCGCTTTCTTAAGCTGTGGCTCCTGGGCTTCTCGCTGTCTTCTAAACCCTTGACAATTTTCATTGTGTAGAGCGCAGCGTGCACAGCACGCGGGCATAGAGCTGCTCGCGGCTCTTCTCGGGGTGGCTGTTTTGCTGTAGCTGTGCAAAGTGTTTCCTGAAACTTTTCCTGTTTGCCAGAGGGCTCTGAGGCTACCGGGAAGCAGAGGCATGATGGCCACGCCTGTGCAGCGCTCTGATTGCTGTGCCAGGGAGTGACATCCCCCGGGAGCTGCCCACAGCCTGCTGCCAAAGCCAGCAAGCAGTAAGGAGGCAGGAACACAGTTTATCTGTGATCGTGATCAAACATTGTTTGAAATTTCCCTTTATCCTTGAAATGCTTCGCGTGGCCGCAGATGTACACATTGCCCTCATTCAACCACTGAGCCGTCGCTGCTTTGCGGCTCTGCAGGCAGCAAGCACAGCGCTGGGAGGCCCTGGGCGCTGCAGGAGGGCCAGGAAGATAACAGGCACTCTGAGGATTCAGGAGAGCTTCAAAAATACCAAAAGGAGGGAGAGCAACGAGATCACCTCCTCCAAAGGGCTTTTGGTATTGTAAAGTGGAATCATAGCCTCTTAATATTTCTACCACCTTCATCTCCGATTTCTCCATCACCTCCACTCCTATGATCTCTTCCAGTAGTGATCTCCTTCGTTCATTACCCCTCTCGTCTCCAGGATGTTTGACAGCCCCATTTCTACCACATGCTGGAGCTTGAACTATAAATGTGCACGCAATTCTTTCATCCCTAGAACCGCCCCGTCTCTCTGCCAACATTCCCCAAGGTCTGGTCCATGCACCAGCAGCCTGAGCACTGCACACTGGGAATGTGGATCTCAGGCCCCACAAGATCTCCTGAAGCCAAGTCTCCATGGTGGGCTCCAAGAATCCCCGCTCTGACACCCTCTCCAGATGATTCAGAGACACCTTGGATCTGAGAAGCACTGTCTACACCACACGTCTCTCTCTTCGACATCTGCATCCCCAGGGCTCTGTTCTGGGCCCCCCCTTTCCTCATACTCTTTCCCATCAGTAAACTTGGCCCCTCAAAACTGATTTGGTTACTTGGTTAAGCACAGGTAGCTCTACATTGGTGACTCTCAAATTCACGCCTCCTTCGCCAGCCTCTCCTCTGAGCCTCCAGAATGTCCAGTGGCTTTCTCGAGTCTATCAAAATGTTGCACAGTTGTCTAAACTCAGTATGTCTAAAGAACTCAGTCTCTCCTCACCCTGCTCCACATCTGTGTTTACAATCTGGGCTACATGGGGGCACCACCAGCGCCTGGCCCCTGCCACCTTGGAGTCAAGTCACTGCCACTGCATCCGGGACTCACAATCCATGGACTGCAGCTCCCACTGTGAGCTCCAGCTTGTAGGCAATAGCCATCAGGGAGCTTTTTTTTAGAGTGCTCTTAAAGGATCCCTGGGCACCCCAAACTGCTTCCCCCCAGAATCTTTGAAAAGTGTGGCTTCCGGAGCATCCTGTGTAGGTGAGTTGGTCTCAGATCCACCCTGGCACCATGACCTCGTTCAGCTTTGACTCCCTCCCTCTGCACCAAACCAAGGCACGTCCTGGCATTCCGGTCAGCCCACGGTGGGGCGCCTTCTGGTTCACATTCAGCCAACGAAGCAAGAAAACCGTTGGAGCCCTTTCCCATTCCCCACATTGCACCCTGAAATGCAGACTCCCTGCTGAGGGAACCCGGGTCTGCAAATTCAGTCCAATCCAACTGTATCCTCCCCCGACCACTGTCCCTCCCATCCCCCAAATTTCTGTCTGTGTAAATTAGAGAATTCCTGTGGGCCACACATCGTACCTCTCACCTTTAAGGACCTGCTAGGACTTGAGTCTTCTGATAGAAGCAAAGAGGGGTGATCCCCAGGGGAAACACCATTGTTTGCAGAGAATGCTCTACAGTGGAAAGGCCTAGACTAGTGCGGGTGGGGAGCCCTCTTTCTGCCAGGGGGTGGGAAGACCTGTCCCACTGATCAGGAAGACACGAGAATGACATGGGTTCTTTGTCCCCCAGCTTCATTAGGGTCCCATGTGTCTGCTTCCCATTTCTCAGTCAATGCCCTCGCTTTACCAGCAGACACTGCAAACTGCAAGTTCAGCTTGTGCTGTCACCGAGCCTGCAACAAGAGGTTCTGCATTTGATTCTCAGCCGTCTCAGACCTTAGGCTAAGGAAGGTCGGGGCTCTCTCAAGGCACACACAGAAGCTCATAGCATGGGGACCACCCACTAGCAACAAAAGGGTTAAACCCTTTGCAGTGGCAGAACTTCTCCCTGGAAGCCACCCTGCCCTGATCCACTGAGTCACGGGACGCTACAGTAACTGACCCAAACTACACAAGGTAAAAACAGATCTTTGGTGTAAGACACATTCCTGCTGCCTGGTGAGCCCGACCTGCCTTCTCTAGAAGTGGTTGTGTACAGAGCTCCTCCTCTAAAGCTCAGAGGCTGTCTGTGAGGCCAGAGGAAATGGTCATAGCAAACTATAACCCAGTACAGGTGCTCCCATGGGACCTGACAGGAGCCAGATAACTCAGAAAATAATTCTAATCAAACAAACAAAAAACATTCTTGGGCCACTTACCATTTGGTGCCTGGACCTTTTTCCCACGTCCTTAAATGTTTGCCCTGATGGTGCACTTCCTCTCCTGGAAACTCTATCGCAGTATCTCTGAACAGTGTCCTCCGACCTGAATCAGCTCCTGTCTTGATGCCTATCCCTGCCTCAGTAGATTCTTTCTGCCAAGCCTGTCACCAGCCACATAGGCCACTCATGTCATTCACGAGGTGCTTCCACTGGGACTGGAATCCCTGAGCCCACGGTTTTGTTGGTTGACACTGGGAGCAACTACACAATGTAATTATGGTTGGTAGTTTCCTGAAAATGTTCAAAAGTCATGCAGCGTATTGTGTGTCTCTACACACAGTCTGGTTTTCCAGAGAAACCAAATCTGAATGAGCGAGGGTGGGAGGGAGACAAGGAGAGACGGAGCACTCTCTTACAGAGGCTGGGAATCCTATGAGCTGCCGTCCGCAAACTGGAGACCCAGGGAAACAAGGGGTGTAATCCATTTCACATCCTAAAGCCTAGGAACCAAGACAGCCAGAGACATAAATCCTACCTGACAGCCAAATAGGAGATGAAATATTTCAGCACAGCAGGCAGGCAGGAAGCAAAAATAAAGGGGCAAATTTCTCCTCTATCCCCCATCTGGGTTTGCTCAGGCTCTCAAGGGATTAAAGGACGTCCGGCCACACCAGGGAGGGTTATCCACTCAGTCCACGGACTGCCACCCTTGCATACACTGCAAGCAGTAATGCTGAGGGGCTGGGTGTAGCTCAAGGGTAGAGCCCGTGCCTAGCAGGCATGCATGGGTTCCATGCTCCATGCCACACACGTACTCACGCGCACACACACACAGTTTGTTCTGGGCACCCCAAGGCCAGTCAAGTGGACATGTAAAACTTTCACAGACACACTTGACTAAACTTTGCAAGGCTTCTATTCCCAATCCAGTGATGAAAACACCTGTGCATTGGAAGAGTTGTGCAGCTCTGATGTTCTCTAGGGTTACAGGTGTGACCTTTCTAGCTTTCAGGTCAGTTTTGAGACCTGTGCATCCCCACCAAGCAATGTCACTGCAAAAATAGATCAGTGGTGCTCAGCCTTGAGCAGGTGCGAGAGCTACCTGGAGGGCTTCTGATCACCAGATGTCTCAGCCCCACCCCTAAGGTGTCTCATTCAATGGGTTTGGGTGGTACCTGGGACCTTCCAGTTCTAACACATTCTCAGATAACACTGATGCTGCTGGTCCAGGGACTGTACTCTGGGAACCAATAAATTCAAGAGTGTTATTGCTACACCTGATAGTCTTTGTCAAGAGAGACGAATTTAATCTGCCTTAATATAACTGTATCGTATCTACACTGAAAACCCCAAAAACTCTAAAAGACTCCTAGATTTCATAACCAAATTTGGTAGTGTAGCAGGAAACACTCAAAACTCAATAGCATTTCTGTACACAAATAACAAACTCAGAGAGAGAGAAATTAGAAAAACTATACCTTTCACAACAGCATCAAGAAAAATGAAATACTTAGGAATCCAACAAAGGAGGTACAAGACCTTTACCTTGAAAACTACCTTACTCTGAAAAAGGAGATTGAAAAGATTTCAGAAAACAGAAAGATATCCCTTGTTCTTGGGTAGGAAGAACCAATTTAGTGAAAATGGCCATATTTCCAAAATTGTTACATAGATTTAATGCAATCCAATCAAAATGCCAATAGCATATCTCACAGAACTAGAGAAAACAACCTAAGATTCATGTGGAAGCAGAAGAAACCTAGAATAACAAAAGCAATTCTGGGCAACAAGGACAAGGCAGGGGTATCACAATCCTTAACTTGAAATTATACTACAAAGCTACTATGATAAAAACAACGTAACAGGCCGGGCGTGGTGGTGCATGCCTTTAATCCCAGCACTCGGGAGGCTGAGGTAGGCGGAGCGTTATGAGTTCAAGGCCGGCTTGGGCTACAAAGCGAGCGCAAGGCTGGCCTGAGCTACATAGTGCGACCCTGCCTCAAAAAACCAGGGCTGGGAGTTTGGTTTAGTGCCTTAAGCGCCTGCCCTGGCAGGCGCGAGGTTGTGAGTTCAATCCCCGGTGCTGCAAAAAAAAAAAAAAAAAAAAAAAAAAAAAAAAAAAAAAAAAAAAAAAAAAAAAAAAAAAAAAAAAAAAAAAAAAAAAAAAAAAAAAAAAAAAAAAAAAAAAAAAAAAAAAAAAAAAAAAAAAAAAAAAAAAAAAAAAAA